>JAESUZ010005091.1:0-28228 GCA_017311185.1 Proteles cristata cristata
CGGAAGGCAACCAGGAACCGGAAACAGCGCCCGGAGCCGCGAGGCGACGTCCCCCGGGTTCCGGTGACCCCCGGGCGGCGCCCTGGGGCCTCGGCAGTCGAGGCTTCCGCCCGCGGGAGCGTCTCGCCGTCGTGTGGTCTCCGCCATTTTATCGTGGGCCTCCGGGCGGCCCGGCCTGACTTAGGTTCTGGAGAACAGCAGTTTCCCTCGGGACGGGCGGGGGGAACCGAGGGGAGCACGTACGTGTGTGCGGACCAGGGAGGCCACTCTACGTGGGGGTCACAGAGAGGCTGGGGGGCTCGTGGCGGCCGGAGCGCGGCCCGGCCCGGTGGGGTCCCCGCGCCTCGCGGCCCCGGGGCCTGGGGAACGGTAGGCGCCCGGGCCCCAGGTGAGGCGCCCGGCGCCCCCAGAAGGGAAGCGACAGGCTCGGCGGCAGGACGCGGCTGCGAAGGCAGACGAATCACAGCCACAAAGGCACTGAGGTGGGGACGAGGGAAACGCCAGAGGCGGCCGCCGGGGCCCGCCGGGAGCGGGCTTTAGACGCAGCTCTGCGGGCCCAGGTGGTCCACACCGCGTGCCCCTCCGAAGGGGTCCCGCGAGGGCACCAGCCCGGTGGCGGAGGTGCTGGTATGAGTTTACGCTTCTATTCAGGACTCGATCTTTCAGTCCCCACAGCGCGCGCTCACGCGTGTCGGGAGGACGGAGGCGAGTTATTCCACGCCGCCAGCGCCCGGAGCCGCAGCCTCACCCCGGAGGAGCAGGCACGGCGCTGGCCGCGTTTAAGAAAACAGAAACCCTCTAAGTGTCTCAGAAGCTCTCCATCCACGACGGCTCCCTGATGCTTAAACTACTTCATGCGAAAAGGCTAATCTCCAGTTGCTGGAAGATGCACTGACACGAATTCTTATTCCCCAAAGGGCAGCTAAAGAGGTGTATTTTGCGCGCACAGAGACTCATGCCCGTAAGCCAGTGACCATATAGCTTGTTGGTATTTCCGAACAGTGTCTCCAAACTGATAAAATGCATTCATTCGAATAGTCACCAACGGGATTCCATGTTTGCCCTTCACTAAGATAGGTGTCTTGGAGCTTCCAGAAGCTCCAGATCTGGCAGGAGGGTGGCCTTTGGAACGTGCCCTGGTCCCCTCCCAAGGTCAGGCCGCTGGGCCCTGCCCAGCACCCAGTGTCCCTTTGTTTCCTGAGGAGAAGGAGCTGGGCAGGAAGTTAAGTGCTCTGTGGGGAGGGACTGTGCCAGGAGCCAAGGACCCCGCCAATGACTGGCAGACGGCTTGCCCTCCGTGAGTGCAGGCCCTTTGTATGTGATATGGCAGCTCCTTCCTCCAAGAGATGGAGTTCATTTTCCCACCCCTAGACCTGGCCTGACATCGGCCAACAGAACTCAGTGGACACGATGTTGTGCCGCGAGCCTGCCTGAGAAGGCCATGTGTGGCTCTGCCTGTGGCCCAAGAATGTTAAACAGTCACCGCGTGGGCAAGCCCCCAGCTCACGAGGTGGAGACAGTGCATACCTGAGAGTCAGGCCAGCCCGGGTGTCCCATCTGAGGCCCCACGCAGACAACAGCACAGCAAGGATCCCTGGAGCTGACTCACAGCGGACCCAGGACCCTCACAGACCGGGGAAGAAGCCAGGCGGAGACGAGAACGGTCACCCAGCTGAGCCCAGGCTGAACTGCTGACCCACCCAACCCCGCACCAGGTCAACAGTGTGGCTTGGGGACACCAAGTTCTAGAGCAACCTCCATTGTGAAATCCACCTGTATCTATAATCATATCTACATGCAAGTATGTACCAAAGGACGTGGTGAAAGAGGAATAACATGCAAAAGACACACAGACAGAGATTTGCAGAAAATAAAAATTGTTATAGGAAATGAAACCAGCAGACGTATAAATCTTGTCCCTGTAACTATTTTCACAATTATTTCAAAAGTACTCATCCATTTAAGCTCACCATCCGGACCCCTGTGTGACTGGGAAAACGTGGGAGATAGAGGGTGTGAGTTCAGGCCCCAAGGCTGGGAGCAACCACAGTTCTATTATGGCTTAAGCAGCACTTTCCTATATGTTACTTTCTCTTATTAATATATTTTTTATGTTTATTTATTTACTTTGAGAGAAACAGAGATGGCATGAGTGGGAGAGGGGCAGAGGGAGAGAGAGAGAATCCCAAGCAGACTTGACACTTAGCGCAGAGCCAGAAGCGGGCTCGAACCTACGAACTGTGAGATCATGACCTGAGCTGAAACCAAGAGTCAGACTCTTAAACGACTGAGCCCCCCAGGCGCCCCTACTTTATTTTGAATAAAACATACCTAGGAAGTAAAAAGGAGCTAGACTCAGCACCTCAGTTCTTCAGACACTCAGAGTTTCGTGCCGTTTCCCAGGTAGCATGGAGTGCATGCGTTGGGCCCCAGTGCTCATGCTCCTGCTTCCTGTTGGCACATTTGCAAGCACGTGTGTGACACAGGCCAGATTCTGCTCCGTTACTGGTGCTGGTGCTGCCCCCGCTACTAACCTCGATTCCCTTTCCTCCCCTTCCAGATTCGTGTCACTTCCTGTTTGCAGGAAGTCTGCCCATGGACTGCCTAGTCCTTAATCACTGACTGGAGCTGTCCTTCTGGGACACGGGTTAAGTAAGATTCAGTCTGTAACCAAACCATAACATCAAGTGATGAAAAGAAAAACATATTGGAAAAGAATAAAGTTTATCATTTTCTGACTAACTCTGACTCACGTTGATGACATACAGATGTATAAAATCCGTACAGGCATTACCTAAATCATGATTTTCAGGCATAAGCAACTGGTAGGTATTATGGGTTGAACTGTACCCACCCTAACAAACTATGATGAAACCCTAACCTGTAGGATTAACCAGTAGGAAGGACCTCAGGACAAGATCTTATTTTGAAATAGGGTCATTGCAGGTATGATTAGTTGCCATGGGGTCACACTGGAGTGGGGTGAACCTCTAATCCTGTCCTCATAAAAGGGGGAATTTGGACACAGATGCAGGCACAGAATGAACATCATGTGAAGATAAAGACAGAGGTTCGGGTGAAGCATTGACAAGCCAAGAACACCAAGGATGGCCAGGAAGCCACCGAAGCCATGAGAGAGGCTGGAACAGACTTTCCATCACAATCCCAGGAGGAACCAGCCATGCCAATGACCTTGATCTTGGACTTTTGGCCTCCAGAACTCTGACGGGATGAATTTCGTTTGTGTCAGCCTCCTCCCCGCCCCTGTCTGGGGGTTTGTCTGGCCATCCAGCAGCTAACCCAGTATGTTCAAGTGTGTGTGCCATTGCTATTGAACATGGCATGTTTCCACTTGAGTGTGTCCAACAGAGCCCCTCCTCTTTCTCCCAAATCCCACAGAAATAACACTTAACATGTACATAGGGAATGCTTCCATAATTATCCTAGGAACATCGCAAAAAGACTCATTACTGGGTCGGGGATGCTTTTAGAAAACCACATTTTTAGAAAACCAAAAGGGAGCCATTTTGAGACTCAGCATAACTGAGACTGGGGGGAAAGGCTGCCCCCCAGGACACACCTACAGGTATGTGGTGCACGCATTTCCTTGCTAACCATAGAGCCGGTGTTGTTCCGTGAGCATCTCTAGGCTTGGAGAAGCTTAAGAATCTGTTATAAAGAGAGGATCCCTGTGTGCACAACATCAAATGGCTGTGCCTGTCATATCCAAGAAGTGGCTTCAGAGCCAGAGGCTGAATGACACCGTGGGCCAGTGTGGAGAGCAGTCCTTTCTGCCACCTGCACTGCCCTGCCCTGCCCACCCGCTCCCGAGATGATGTGTCTCTGCAGTGACTGCTGGCATGTCTGACGGCATCATCTGCAGAGAGGACAACATACCGAGGGGGGTGGCGCTGGCTTAGTGGGGACTGCCCTCTCCCATTACTGCCTTCCCCCCAAACTTGGCATCATCCAGAGAGAGGCAGGGTCTTCACCCCAAGTACATCAGCTCAAGGAGTGAAACGTGGCCACAGGCGTAGCCTCTCTGATGAGACGGAGGACACCTACCCTGTCGCAGGACCAGCATCGCCAAACGTGTTTTTCCCACTCGTGGGGATGAAGAGGGCGACTCTTCAAGTGTACGATTCCATTTGAGTTCATTTCAAATGTTTCTATATTTTTTCTACAGCGTTAGCTGAAATGAACGGAAGAAGCAGCTCTCAGTCTCATTTGGATCTTAGTTTGCACATCTGTAGCCCAGAATTTTCAGGAAATAACCAGAGAAGGAAGGACTTGGTGAGAGTGTTCTGCTGGGGAAAATCAGCATCAGGATAACCTAAGTTATATTGTGATGATAAACTAAAAAAAAAACAAAAACAAAAACAAGCAAACTAAAACAAACAAAAAGCTCAGATCCTCAGTGTCTGGAAACAGCGGGGCTCATTCTCCCCATGGTCACATCAACCAAGGCCACTACCCCAGGCATCACTCCAGGCCCCCAGCATCGCTTGCTGATAGGAACTGGTGTCTTCCTGCATTTCATTGGCTGAAACTAGTCACATGGCCCCAGGCGACCACAGAGATCCAAGAAGCACGTCTTTCACCAGGAGGTCCTAAGCTGCATGTATTTACTAAGAAACATTCACAATTAATACATTGTTTAGATTATTTCTATTTCATAAAATGAAAAGTTGTGATTAAAACCTGCATCATATAATACTAATAAGCAGGTAAGATTATAGAAAGTCATTTATTTCCATGCAAACATTATCATTCTGTCCCTCTCTCTCTCTTTTTTATAATTTCCCCCCAAAACTGACCACAGTTTCTATACCAAGCCTCTACTTGGCCCAATGGCAGAAACTTACTCTTAGACAATTGGGTCAGTTGAGTCAAATGGATGTTTATTTAGTGCAGGGTTTTGTGTAAGTTACAATGACACATCGGCTTCCATTGCCAAAGTATGTCATTTCCTCCGGAAGCTACACCTGGCCAGGTGGCTGTTTCCCAAAAGGTGCGCTGTCCCCACACTGGCTAGAGGTTTGGCGTCCACATGCTTGGCTGCTACTGGAACGCAAGAGCCCTCGTTGCAGCCAGATCTTCCAGGTCAGCATCCTTCTCGGCCACGTGGGGAGGAAGGCCAACCGAACCCCCCATTTGGTACACTGCATGTGCTCCCCGATGCTGGCGGTAGGGTGAGGCACTCAGCCCAGCACTGCTTCTCCGTGGTGCTCACACTTCGCTGGGTTTTATGAAAGGCGTTCTACACCTTGCTGACTTTCAGCCTGTCTGATGGGGCCAGGGGTCCCGGGAATGAGCTGGGAGGGAGTGGCTCAGAGCTGCCGGCAGCAGTGCAGGCTAAGGCAGCGGGAACGCACACAGATACAGGCTGCACACTGGGACGCTAAGAGCTGGCCACTCGTGCTCCTTTTCCACATTTCTTTTTTATAGCCACTCTACTCTGAAGATGGTAAAGGTTACTATCTAATTGAAACCAAACATGTGGTGAGGCCAAAAGGCTTTGTGTCGATGCATTGATCAACATTTTAAAATATAACCAAGATGGGCACGGAGACTTGTCCAGGTGAACATGTCATCTCAATGGACATTTCCACAGTGTGACAGTTGCAAACCCCTGGATTTCTCCAGACCTGAGACCACATCTCTATTTAGCCGTTTTCCAGGTGTTTCAGATTGGGCAAAACAGTTCGCCTGTGTGAGCCTTTGCTTCCTCAAAGACATGTCATGTAGACCAGTGTCGGCATAGAATAGACACTCAGTAAAGGGTCATCCTCCCCTCTACTGCTATTAAATTCATTACTGATTAATGGTAGGAGGTTCTACGAGCGATCCAAGGCCATGAAGGATGGGAAAATAAGTTGTATCTAATCTGTGCTTTACGAGTGAAGGGTGACATAAATTAATTCAGGAAAATCAGTGGCCGCAAAGTTTTTCTGTATTGATATAATCATATGTACAGAAAATTATTGACGTGATATTATATCTGCGATTTGCTTCAAAAATTCCCAGTAGATCAGTTATTAATGAAACACAATGGCTGTGAGTTATTTTTTTTTTAATGTTTGATTTTTTTTTTTTTATTTCTGAGAGAGAGAGAGGCAGTGTGAGCAGGGGAGGGTCAGAGGGAGAGAGAGACACAAAATCCAAAGCAGGATCCAGGCTCTGAGCTGTCAGCACAGAGCCCAACATGGGCTCGAACCCATGAACCATGAGATCATGACCTGAGCCAAAGTCGGATGCTTAACTCACTGAGCCACCCAGACACCCTGTGAGGTATTGATCATCAAAATGGGATAATGGAAATGTGGGTTTGTTGTATTCTATTTTTACATGTGTTTGAAATTTTCTATTATTTATTTTTTAATCCTTGGTATACATGACATATGTGAGGCCACACAGACAAGGTGATTTGACATTGATGGGTAGGCTGAATCAAATCACTTTTATAAAAAGTTACCCCTTTATTTTGTCCCTTTCCCACGTGGTGACATGAAATTTACGTAGAATTTGAAGGTCCCAAAAGGGAAAAAATATATTAAAGATGTGCCCATTAGGTAAATAAAGGACAATTATCACTTTAAAAAATTATTTGTTTGAATTATTTGTTTGTTAAAGGCTAATGGATTTTAGACTTACATGTTATTATATTTATTACATTTATAATTTGAAAAATATAGTATAAAATATAATATACTACATTTTTAGATATAGTTAGTAAAATATACCTATTCTATTGGAATATATCTTGAATAATCTTATATATATATGTATATATCTTATATATATATATAAGATCTTATATATATATATATATATATATATATATATATATATATATATATATATATATATAGTGTATAAAATTCTTTATATACATTATCTCATTTTGCTCCATGATGTTCTTCCATGGGTAGCATGGGATATTCCCATTTGACTAGTAAGTAAACCAAGGCACAGAAAAGGTAAGGAATCAGCTTGAGGAAATTCAGCTAGTAAATAAAATCACCGTAGCCAGTCCTCTCTGGTCCAAAAGCTTTGATTCTTCCACTGTGCATTCTTTCTTGGCCAACACCGCTGGTCACTGAACACCTAGAAGGCGTCCTTCAGTTTAAATCCATGAACGAGACCATCCAATTAGGTCAACGCTGTGAATAAGGCCTTAAAATCAGATTCTGTCTGTTAGGGGCAAGTGTGGTGTCTGGTGGTATCAGAGGCTGCTGGGCTTAGGGGTGACCTCAGTGGGCAGGGGCTCATTTGAACTCCCCTCCTGTTCTGCCCAAGGGCCATCGACCCTCAGGGCTGTCCACACTGGGGTTTTGTGCAAAACCACCTCTATGGGCTCAGACTTGCAGTGACAGCTCAACCCCAGAGGGTTTCCTGCTGACCTCGGTGACCCACCTGTTTGCCCTTTGGGGGCAGTGTTAACTCTTGGACTTTGCCCTTCTGGAACTGAATTTATCCGTTGTGTTTATGTGTTTATACAACTGCTTACATTGATTGCTGGGTTCGCGGCCCCTCTGTTGACGCAGCTTTGGGGGGGCCGGAGCCCGGCCCCATTAATCCCAGCGTCCCCGCACCCCAGCGAGGCCCATCAGAGGGTTGGTGCCCAGCAAAACAAATGTTCCCTGCAGTGGATCCCTGTGTCTCTGCCCTGTATTAAGCCCCTCAGCTCATCTACCTACACTGTGGTAGCCAGTAGCCAAAGCTTACTGATAAATGGCATCAGCTATTTTTTCCAGGTGGTACTGTTTGCCCAGTCAGTCCGAGGAAGAAATGGATCTGGCGAATGTGGAGTGCGTGTTTGTGCGTGGGCCCTGCGCCATACTGATGTTTGGGAGGCCGAGTTCGGCTCCAGCTCAACCATTAGCTCACCCTGCAGTCCCCGGCTGATAGCAGAGCTGCTCCGGGCCCCAGTCTCCTTATCGGGGGTTATTTGCCTGCAGAGATTAAGAGCTCAGGCTCTGGGCCGAGGAGGATGAATCTGACGCTGCACTAACTACTTACAGGATATGTAGCTTCCCTCCACCTCAGTCTCCTTATCTGTGAAAAGGGAATGCTCGTCCCTGCCTCCATGGTTCTCCTGAGGATTAGAGAAGATAAGAACACTGAGCACGCACTTAGCCCAATGCCTGGCACCTGACCACTGCTTTCCGAGTGCTGGATTTTCTCACTACTCTGATCCCAGGGCTTGTTGGAGCTGGAAGACAATGGAGGTGAGCAGGACCCCTCAAAAGGAAAAAGAATCCATATGCACGGAAAGATTCACATTCATACACATGGGCTGCCCCAAGCCCCCACGTTTGCTCCATTTTAGCTGCACCATTTTAAAAGGCGTGGGACTTTTCCAGAAGAACAGAGTGGCTGCAGCCATCCGTCAGCTTGACAAAGAATGACAAAGTGCAGCCCAGGGACTGGGGAGAGAAGTGACTGGCCATCTTTTCACACACAGACACATCCCATAGTGAAGTCTTTTGTGTTGATATTTTTTTAAGTCTTACAACTCACTTCCCACCGTCCTCCTTCCCCCCTCCCCACCAGGGAAAGGTCTTCAATCCTTGCATACTTTATTGTATTTTTCCTTCATAAGCATCAAGAGGAGATCCCCGTTCGTGGCATAGGCGGTCTGGTCAGCCAGGGAACGCGGAGATGTATGGCCACAACACAGGGGTGAATAATATCAAATCCATAAAACGCAAAGGAACATTGAGGGCAAGTGTCACCCTGGCAAAGCCCGGGCTGTCATCTCGTCTTAAATCCTCCTTGGAGCAGAGCCGGGCTTCATTATCGCCATCAGCAGAGATGACGGCTCCGTTTCACCGACGGTGGGTGTCAGAGCCCCTGAGGGATCAGCCACCAATCATTAGCCAAGTCCTTTTCTTACTTGTCTCCTAAAGGACCAGGGCGAGCTGGAGAGCAATGACCTCAGAACAATAAAACGACTTCATAGGTAGAGAAGACATTATGAAGGAGGGAGAAGAGCGGCTCCTGGAGATCCCCTACTTGGGATCTCCCAGAGCCCAGCTCAGAACCTTTGCCAGCACGTAGCCTTGGGCACTTTCTTCATATCTCAAGGCATCCTGAAATTGAAAACTTGGGGCAGAGGCATTTGGATCTGCCGAGGACCCCTGGCCTGCCAAAGCCAGCGGCTTTGTCATGGTTTTCAGACTTAGTGAGAGGCATGCATAAGAAAGTGGAGGGTATGGAGAAGGGCATTTGGGCTGACTTCCTCCAAAACACTAATCTTGCAGAAGGCTTAAGAATCCCAGGGGCCTGTGGACATATTAGCATATTGCAGCTACTCGCAAGGGGCTTTGAAATGTCCCTAAACACGTCTGCAAGTGGCACTTCTGTGTCTTTCACAGCAAATAAGAAGCAAAAGGAAATCTTTGGCCAAACAGCTCAACTCTGATACTAATGCTGAGACCTGAGAATAGCACGTTAACATGTCAGACCCTTTGCTCATCGCCTCCTCTGCCCTCATGGGGATAAGATGGGTGTCTCTAGATTCAAATAAATAAAAACATAGATGATAGATTTTTTCTAAGCCTTTTGATACTATATAAACAAAGAATATATCATTTCTTACAGCCAAAGACCTCAAGTCTCCTTCATTGCTCTGTTCTCTGTGTAGAAGTCACATTTATTAATTGCAGCAAAAAAATACAAATAGCCTTAAAGAGTTAAAACAGTGTGTAATCCTCCGTCCAGTGTTAACCATCATAAATACATTGTTTATCCCTTTTCGGTATTTAAATGAACTTGACATTAGATCACGCAGAGTATTTTTCATGCTTTTAAACCCAAGGCGTTTGCGAGTTGCCTTAGAATTTACCATGTGCCAGAGACTATCCCAAGCTTCACACAAAGTCAGCCACTTAATACAGCCACCCAGTGACATACCTATTTCTATTGTCACCTGCATTTTTACGTGAGTAAACTGAGGCACGAAGGTAAGTAATTCATCCAAGATGGCTTAGCTGGTGGGTAACAGAGGAGAGACTGAAAGCCAGGTCTTCGGAATCCACAACAGGCGCTGTTACCCAGCAGGCTACACGGCCGCCTTTCTCTCCGGACAAGTGACCATGACCTCGTTGACGGGAAATAGCGGGTTAGGTCACAGTTACTCTCAACGCGGTCACTGCTGTTCTCGGGGAGGCCCGTCACTAAATGTCTTGCACGTACACAGCGTCGTGCCTGGATCTCTGTCCAGCTGCGTTCAGGTGAAGTCAGACCTTCCCTCCAGAGAAGACCAGCCACGCATGCGCGAGCCCTTCCCACACACCACGGGATTATTCCCACCCTTCCAGGCCCAGCTTACACCTTGCATGCTCCGGCTCCCTGACCGCTCTACCTACAGTCTCCTCTGAGACCCACACCACGCAGGTCACATTTTAAAAATCCATTCTTCTTGGGGCGCCTGGGTGGCTTAGTTGGTTAAGCGTCCGACTTTCGCTTGGGTCACGATCTCGCAGTTCGTGGGTTCGAGCCCCGCGTCGGGCTCTGTGCCGCCAGCTCAGAGCCTGGAGCCTGTTTCAGTCTGTGACTCCCTCTCTCTCTGACCCTCCCCTGCTCACGCTGTCTCTCTCTCTCTCCTAGAAATAAATAAAAATTAAAAAATAAATCCATTCTTCTTGAAATCCATTTTCATGAAATGCAGACACACAGTTGTAAAGGGAAGAAGGATTAAACTTTTATAACCAGGTCCCATATTGTCCCCAATGGTGTCCACAGAGTTCTCCACAGTTACTGCAAAACAGCACCCTGGGTAGAGCTCATTTGTCCCTGCTCATCCCTCAGCGGGGATGGTTCTGATGGCCGAGGACCTGTCAGCTGTCCTGCAGAATGTTCCAGTATGTACAGCTGACCGACAGCGTGAACTGATTCAAGCTAAACATGTTGGAGAAGAACACACTATAGGTGGTCATTTTATCTCATAAGTTATGTTCTTTTAAGTCTTTTAACATTAATAAGTAGGTATAATGCCCCCTAAGATTATGGCTCAAAAAAGAAATCAGGAGGCACCTGGGTGGCTCAGTTGGTTAAGCGTCCGACTTCAGCTCAGGTCATGATCTTGTGGTTTGTGAGTTCGAGCCCTATGCCAGGCTCTGTGCTGACAGCTCGGAGCCTGGAGCTTGATTCAGATTCTGTGTCTCCCTCTCTCTCTGCCCAGCTTCTGTTCGTGTTGTGTCTGTCTCTCTCATAAATAAATAAATTTTTTAAGAAAGGAATTGTGATTGTTTTTCTTCATAACCCAAGGCATCTGACACACGTGAGCGTGGCTGGCAGCACTGTTTGCGAAGTCCGGATGGACTGGTGCTGGATGCATAGCGCACACTTGTCTGACGGATGCATAGGCGCTGCAGGGGCCCATTTTCCCCCAGCAGCCGGTGGCCGCCGCTGCGGTCGCTACAGTTCTTTGGAAGTGGCATTCCAGAACACCCGTGTTTTGGGAGGTATGTGCAGGGTCTGTTTGGCTGTCTGGATGCCAGTCCATTGCTCACAGTGTCCACTATTAATAACTCCCCTGGATGGGGACATTCACAGATAAGCTTTCACATGCCTTTGGAAGAAGAGTTTCCTGTTCTGAGAGACTCACAGGGTCAGGGGCCCCCTGGGCGCCGTGGGAAGCCATCCTCCATGGGAAGAAAAGAGCTGGCATTTGCTGGGGCCCTTGGCGCCAGGTACCCCTGTCCTGTCCACACTCACCACCTGTCTGTGTTAGCCACAGTGTACAGATGAGAAAGCTGAAGCACAGAGAGGTTAGTTAACGTTTCTAAAAGCACACGCCTCCCGAGTGGCAAAACCAGGACTCACACCAGCTGTCTGGTGAGTTCAAAGTTCCTGCTCTAATTGTCCACACCTGAGGATAGTGGCCCAAGGTATGAAGTTGAGTTAAAAGTGCTGCCACACACTAATCTTTATTTCTATTTTAGAAATGACTTGATCCGAGGGCAATGAGCGCCCCAGCTCCCCCCAGCAAGGGCTCCTTGTCTCCTTGAAGCCCCTCACGTCGCTTTCCTCCGTCCCCTGCGCTCCTCTCCTCCTTCCTCAGGGTCTGGGCGGCAGGTCCCAGCCCTGCAGCTCCTTCACACTGGAAGATTAGCTCCCGCCTGCCTGCCACAGGGACGCTGTGTGGGTGCCCCCCCAGCCAGGGGCGTGTTTGACTCCCAAAGTCTCCCTGTGCCCGGATCCTGCAAACCCCCTGATAAATGAGAATTGTGCAGTGTAGCTTAGAAGATGCACTGGGGGAGCTGAGCTTGGGGGCCGTTGTGGGGCACAGATCCGCGCACAGGCCGCCCACCCTTCCAGTGCCCTCGGGTCCTTCCCCTGGGCAAGGGCTGTTTGTGCCCAGAGCCACCTGGGTGCCCCTTCCTGGGCCGGTCAGGGCCAGCTTGCCTCCCTGGGTGAATGCAGGGCTCAAAATCAACACCGTCCTTTCCTAGTTACATGATATTTGAAATTTCTCCGTGTCCTTGGGGGTGAGAAGGGGATAATGGCATCCCTACCTTTTGGGGTGTTGGCAGAGCGTAAGGAAAGTCCAAACACAAAGCAACTAGCAGAACATCTGACAGCAGTGAGAGCACCATCATCCGGTGCCTGTGCGCACGCGGGTGGGGGGAGGCTGGACCTTCAGGGAGCTCATCGCCCGGATGGAAACACTCTCTCCCAGCTCCGAATCTGCCATTTCCCCAGGCGGCAGGTCCCAGACAGGCCACCTTCACTTCCAGCACTGCTGTCGCTACGCCAGCCTTTGCTGGCGCCCCTCTGCGTGTGTTCCTAAGTGAGGGGGGCGTGAGTCCCCGAACACACCTCCTCTGTGTTCTCTTCCAGAGAGCGGGGCCGGGACACCTTCCCCGACCACCATCCCCATATGTTGAAATAAACGAATGGATAAACGTGAAATAAACGTGAGTGTCTGTAATCTCTCCAAACCACCAAAGTTATGGTGTTTACATCAAAGCCACCATCAGGGAGCATTTGTTCAGCGGCGGATCTAGCGCCACGCAGAGCAGGTCAGCAGGTGCACAAGGGAGCTAGAAGCTCAGGTCTTGCCCCCCAGCTCACCGCCGGAGGGTCCCGCTCCCCAGCTCTGTTTTCCTCGGGAAATGAACCAGACGGCGCTCAGCTCCGATCGCAGTGGTCAGTGGCGGAGCTGAGCCCTGTGCAGGGGGGCCACCCCGCCGACCTGTCCTGGGCTTCGTAGCGCTCCCTTTGTGAATGCTGTCTTTTCTAAGTTCCCAGGTCTGGACACTGTGGCTGTACCCGCAGCGATGGGCTCGGGTGAGGCCACACCACACCTGGAGAGACCAAGAGACCAGAGACAGAGGAGAGACGAAGGAGGGACTGTCAGAGTTTCCCCAAGCCTCTGTCCCCCGGGGCTGTCCCTCAGCAGTGGGAACTAAATAGACCCATCAGTCCTGATGAAAAGCCACAATTTTTCCTTCCGCGGCAGAGAACGGATTCCCTAGAAAATTAAAGTCTTTGGATTTTGTCCTTGTTTACGGAGCAAAGCATTAAATATACAAGCCAATTCCTCAAACTAATCTTCCTCTTTATCCACAGAAACAGAGAGTCAATTAGTGGTTTCCAGGGACGGGGGGTGGGGGGGGTGCCTGCTAATGGAGATGGGGTTTCTTGGGGTGATGGAAACATTCTAGCAGGAGCCAGCGCTGGTGTTTGCACAACTCCGTGAAAACCACTGGATTGTGGATTTCAAAAGCGTGAATGTTATAATATGTTAATCATTCCACCAAAAAAAAACCCTGTTATTTAAAAGGAACAACAGCAGTGGGGTAAAGCCTGGCCCCCTTTCCGCTCCCCCGGTGCCCTTCTGACTTCTGGGAACTTTCAGCAGGAGGGAGGGCAAGGACACAGGACTTGGGAAAACCAGGCTTCTGGGACCAGGAGGGAAGATTCCTAACCAGCAATTACCCCCTGTGCTCCAGGCACGGGAAGGGAAGGGCACATTGGTGACATCTCCCGAGGCCAGATAACGAAGGCATTTTCTTCCTTTGTGTTGTGTCTACATCAATTAGAAGGTGTAGCCAGAGGATAAAGTGCAGGATGTTTACCCTTCAGAGCTGAGCACACCTTGAAACCTGAGACCAGAGCCTGCTGGAAACAGACCACTTGCCCAGGCAAACCAGGAACCTCTTTTTCCCAAGGACTCGCCAGCTAGGGCTGGCCTAAAATCCGTGACACGCACTACTTTTGTTTACACGATGAAAATGGTCACTCAGGGAGTCACATCAAGGGTGGAGAGATGAGCAACCCAAAGGTGTCTAGAAAAACACCAGCTGTGTGCTCCGAGATGCAGAGGGCCAAAGGGGAAGTTCCAGAAAGGAAAGTTCAGGCTTCTGGATCCGTGTGAGGAAGACGTGGTCCTGGTCCTGAAGCCATCCATCCAGTCCTCTCCGCGGGGTCTACACCTGCAAGGAGCCCGGTGGAGGCGGCTGTGATGGGCTCCCCAACGGGCTCCCCAAGGGGTTCCCAAAGGGGCTCAGGTGGTGCCCCTGTCCTCAGGCGCACAGACAGCAGGAGGAGGAATCAGGAGTGAGTGTCCTGGGAATCCAGGTGGAGGGAGCCGTCTGAGGGCCCCGGCTCATGGGGTGGGGGGCTATCTCTGTTGACCTGGAAGGGGCAGAGCATGAAGCAGTGAAGGGGGTGGTCTATGGGCTGACTGGGTCCCTCCAAAAGATACATTCAGTCCTAACCCTCCAGTACCTGAAACAGGGTCATTGTAGATGAGGAGCTAAGAGGAGATCTTCAGGGTGGGTCCAAATCCAATATGGCGCCTGTCCCTGTGAAAGGGATTCTGGTGCAGGGAGAGCGCAACCATGAGGGCAGAGGTCAGGACAACGTTTCTACAAGACAAGGGCCATCAGAGATTTCCAGCAAAGCGCTAGCAGCTGAGGCAGAGATGGGCCAGCATCCCCCTGAGGGGCTCAGGGACCCCACGCTGACAGACCGGGAAGCTCAAGCATCAGCCTCCAGAACTCTGAGACAACAGGCTTCTGTCGCTCAGGCCGACCAGTCCGTGAGGCTGTGTTGCTGCAGCTGCAGCAAACTGACACAGGGACACTGTGTCCTGTCCTGGAAAGGCAGGAAAGCAAGGGTAAAGGACGTCTGTGCCCAAGCTGATGGGCAGGACGGACACAGGCAACAGACGCTGGGAAGGCGCTGGCTCAGCGTGGCGCAGGCACCGGGCACCGGAGCAGATGAGCCCGGGAGGATGGGTGAGAACCGACGGCACAGTCAGGAACGGCTTGATCTGGGAGACAGTGGGAAGCCTGTGTAATCAGGGACTGAAAGAGATGACAGAAAAGAATATATATAATCCTGCAAGAATAGAGAAGGGGCGCTTGGGTGGCTTAGTCGGTTAAGCGTCCGACTTTCGCTTAGGTCATGATCTCGCGGTTTGTGGGTTCGAGCCGCGTCGGGCTCTGTGCTGACTGCCAGCTCAGAGCCTGGAGCCTGTTTCAATCTGTGACTCCCTCTCTCTCTGACCCTCCCTGCTCACGCTGTCTCTCTCTCCTAGAAATAAATAAAAAACATTAAAAAAAAAAAAAAGAATAGAGAAGCCCCCACAAACCTGCCATGGGGTCTAAGAATACGGGAGGGGCTAGGGAGGGGGCTTCCAAGCAAGAAGCTGGTCCATGGGCAGAATGAATCCTGGTGCTATTGTAATAATCAGACAGGCTTGTTTTTCTGTTGAGCTGCCTCACTCCCACTGCAGCCTGACACATGGCCCGTATGTGGGGCTTCAGAGTCCTCTGCCACGGGCCGGTGGGCTCCGGGGGGCTGTCTGTTCCTCTCGCCAGCCTGGAGAGGAGAGCGCCCAGCTGCGACTTGGTAAGCGGGGACACGGGGCCTGCTGCGGCGTCCCTGGCTCTGGGGCTGGCTGTCCCCGTCACCCCCAGGGTCCGGCTGGAAGCGAGCCAGCCCCGGTACCCTGTGAATCGGTCCCACGGTACGTTTGCGGCATTTTTCAGCCCAAACCTGATTCTAAGCTTCCTCTTGTCACCACAGCCCGTCCTGCCAGCACGCGCCTGCGGCTTCTTGTCTTTGCGGCCCTGTGTGGCCTTTCCTGGGGAAGGAGGTTCCCGCGTATGTTGATGCTGTGGCTCTTATCCGAGGTTGGGAGTGCCCAGTGCTTGCCTGTCCGCCGCAGTCCCCTGCACTCGTTGTGAATACATCCCCAAGGCCACCAATCCGGATATCAGGGGATCCAAGGGGGCTGGAGGAGGGCCCCATGCTCACTCCCTGGGGGAAAGGCGTGAGCGTTTGTCCTCACAAAGGGGGATCCTATAAAAGGAGTGTCAGGTGCGCCTGGCCTGGCCACCAGGGGCCTTTGTCTGGGGGTAGTGGATTCTCCCTCTTCAGCCTTGTGCCCTTTCTTTTTCTTGTTTGTTTTTTCTTTTTTTAATGTTTATTTATTTTGAGAGACAGAGAGGGAGGGAGGGAGAGAGTGCATATACACGTTGGGGAGGTGCAGAGAGAAAGGGAGAGAGAGGATCCCAAGCAGGCTCTGTGCTGTCAGCATGGAGCCCGATGCTGGACTTGAACCCATGAGCCTTGAGATCATGACTGAGTCAGACGCTCAACCGACTGAACCACCCAGGCGACCCGCACTTCTGTTTATATTTACACATTTTTCCCCCTTTTCATTTCTTGAGGACAAGAAAATAAGAGGAGCCATTGGACTCCCTGCATTTCCATAATGTCCGAAGGGGTTTGAGAACGAGGTGAGAACTTGGGACGCAGATTCCAGCACCGGGAAGGCGCAGGGAAGTCGGAGCGGCAGGCTTGTGTCAACAAGCTCCTTGGCTGCCTCCCCGAGTGTGGTGAGCAGCTGGGTGCCTTCCCCTCTCTGCCCCGAAAGCCAGGACTGAGCCCCAGGGGGACAGAGTCAGCATCCTCCAAAGCCTTTGCTCAGACAACCAGAGGAGTGACTTCCTTCTGCAGAGTTTAGATGAAAATGCCCACTGCCTCGCCGGGGCGCCCCCCCCTTCCTTCCTGCGCGCGTGCGCCCACGGGGCTCCAACAAGCGCTCTTACCGAGCGATTCCTCTTAGCTTCACTGATGGCTGAGCCCCTCGTGGACTTCTAGGGAATGTAAATTGAGTTCGCTTGTTTACTCTCTTTTCTTCTGTGCAGGTTAAAGTGGCCACTTTGCAAAAGCAATCTGGGCATCTGTTTGCTTTCTGTGCGACCGTGAAACAGCATCGTGATAAAATGAGAGCGAGGTAGGGACACCCATCACCATCTGTGTAGAAGAGGCATTTGTGGCGAATGGCTGCCATTTACCACTCATTTGGAGGCGTAACTGTGTGGTGCCTGACATCTAAGGGAAGAGGTTCCGCGACAGGGGCGTTTCTCTCCAGGAGCAGGGAAGCTGCTTGGTGCAGGTGCACATGATAGAGCCACTGCGACAGAAGCGACGGAGCCGTGTGCACTCGGACTTTGGGCCATAGAGCTCAGAGCCCATCGCTCAGACTTCCTCAGCTGCTCAGCATGGCATCACTGTTACCTTTACCCAAACTGTGGCTAACTACAAAGTCATCGTGGACTTCCTGAAGCATGACTCTGCCAATGTAACAGAAATGTGGTCCAGGGGTCCTTGGGGCTCAGTCAGTCAAGCCTCTGACTTTGGCTCAGGTCATGATCTCACGGTTCATGGGTTCAAGCCCTATGTTGGGCGGGCTCTGTGCTGATGGCTCAGAGCCTGGAGCATGTCTTTAGATTCTGTGTCTCCCTCTCTCTCCACCCCTCCCCTACTCGTGCTCTCTCTCTCTCTCTCTCTCTCTCTCTCTCTCTCTCTCAAAAATAAATAAACATTATTATTTTTTTTAAAAGAAAGAAATGTTGTCCCGGTGGCCAATAATGAGAGAAGAAGGAAGGCAGATTTTCACACCTCTTAAAAAAGGATATGCCACTGGGTAGTTTTATTTTTAATTTTTTGAGGAACCCTATGACCCAGCAATAGCTACAGGAATGCTGATGCATAGGGGCATATGTACCCAATGTTCACAGCAGCACTCTCAACAATAGCCAAGTCATGGAAAGAGCCTAAGTGTCCATCAACTGATGAATGGATCAAGAAGATGTGGTTTATCTATACCATGGAATACTACATGGCAATGAGAAAGAATGAAATCTGGCCATGTGTAGCAACATGGATGGACCTTGAGGGTGTTATGCTGAGTGATATAAGTCAGGCAGAGAAGGACAGATACCATATGTTTTCACTCGTATGTGGACCTGGAGAAACTTAACAGAAGACCATGGGGGAGGGAAAGGGGAAAAAAAAAGTTACAGAGAAGAAGGGAGCCAAACCATAAGAGACTCTTAAATACTGAGAAGAAACTGAGGGCTGACGGGGGTGGGGGAGAAGGGAAAGTGGGTGATGGGCATGGAGGACGTCACTTGTTGGGATGAGCACTGGGTATTATATGGAAACCAATTTGACAATAAATTATATTTAAAAAATAAAATAATATCCATTATCCCATTAAAAAAAGAAAAAAAAAGAATATACCATATTTGCCTTCTATAGGAATGTTTTGAG
This sequence comes from Proteles cristata cristata, assembly GCA_017311185.1. Lineage (NCBI taxonomy): Eukaryota > Metazoa > Chordata > Mammalia > Carnivora > Hyaenidae > Proteles > Proteles cristata. Next base: position 18,586 of record JAESUZ010005091.1, read on the forward strand.
GATTTTCAGATTTGTTCAAGTGATGGCCCACGTTTTCTCAGAGCATGGTATTGACATTGCACAATTTGCTAACATTCATAAAACAATATGGCGTATGGATTTCCAGCGATAAGAGAAAACTAAATATGCATAAAATTATCAGTGATTTGGGGATTCAAAGTAGGTTCATTGTTGTCTCCATTTCATTTTATAAAACCAGCCAGGCTCCTCAAGTAAACTGCCGAAGGTAATCAGATACGTTGGGCTTACTACTGCAGAGTGGCGGCGTACCTTATGACTTGCTTGAGGACACGTTTGCGAAGGAATGTGTCATTCCTCGTGGCGTTTCTCAAGCATCATCAGAAAAGCCATTTCCAGAACGTGCGGTAGTCATTTATCTGTAAAGAAAACTCGTCAAATTCTTATTCTTGCTTAACTTTGTGTATTTGATTTAAAAAAAATCATTCATTCATTCATTCGTTGATGGAGCTGTAGATGGGCAAGGGTCTACGACAAGTGACAAAGCCACAGCAGATGCCAGACGGGCACAGACGCGAGTCCCTGCGCCGGGTGGGTAAAGCACAGGAGTCACACCATCTAGCCTGGGAGTCACAGGTGCTGGGGGAAGCCTGAAGGCTAAACTGTGACTTAGCTGAGTATTCAACAGTGAGAGGCGGGGTGCCTGGGGGGCTCAGGCAGTTAAGTGTCTGGCTTCTGATTTCGGCTCAGATCCTCATCTCACAGTTCATGGGATCAAGCCCCACGACAGGCTCTGTGCTGACAGCATAGAACCCACTTAGAATTCTGTCTCTCTCCCTCTCTGCCCCTCTCCTCATTCATGCTCTCTTTCTCTCTCTGTCGAAATAAATAAATAAACATTAAAAAGATAAAGCTCAAGAAGCACCGTGTTCAGGTCACCTCTGAAGCTGATGAGAGGCCTCCCCTACTGGCAAGGCTGTTTTCAGGCTCAGCTGCACCAGCTGCCCTGGCTGTTGGAGCTGGCCGGGGGAGCCACCGGCCTCTCACTGGTCAGCGCAGGGAGGAGCCGACCCCCAGGGCTGTGGTGTGGGCTGGAGCAGGGGTGGGCCGGGAGGGGCCTGTTCGGTCCCACCTACAGTCATTGTTGACTCTGTGGACCATTCTGTATGAATCGATCAACATTTCTTTCCTTCTTGCTATTCCTTCCTCTGACCTTTCTAGGAAATTTTCAAGCTTTGAGAAAGGCCCCAAACAGACCAGTCTCTGCTCCTCATCCCTTACACACACCCATGTTCCCCTGGGAGTGAACAGAAGCAACCAGAGGGCCAGAAGGCAGATGTTACCATCACATTGAAGGGTGTGTCCGTTTTCAAGTGACCGGGCTCAATCTTTTCCCCAAATCAGGCAGGTTCCCTAGCCTTTGACAGTGGATGTGAATGTAAGCAGGAGCTCCCTTTGAAATACTCGTTACTACTGCGTTTAAACAAAAATTCTACATTGTTTTGTTGAGTGTCTAATATTCCAACACAGTCTACTATTCAGTATTTACAGAGAAACATGAAGACTTCGTATTATGTAAAAAATCAGAGAAAATCAGTGTTTAGGAGAATATATAAATAGAGCAAAGAATCAATTATGAGAGTTCAGAAGCCATGTTGAATCATGTGGGATGCACCACAAACTGAAATATGAAATACAAAGAGTTCTTTGGCTTGGTTCTCCTAAAGGCCCATCCCTCAATCTCCACCATATTCTCACATCACAGTCTGTGGCTCACAGGCGGTGACAGGGGAAAATCTTTCTTCTCGTGGCAAGTGCCCACGCGGCATTTCAGAATGGCTTCCAGAACACGTGAGCCTTTCTCTCCAACCAGGAGCACATGCCCGAGCCCAGTACAGAGGCTGGCGTGAGTCAGTCCAGTGGCCTGTGATTTCCAGGGCCTCCGGGTGCCTGAGACTCCTCTTTGGAGGGGGGTGCGGACAGGTTAGCCTGGGAACTGACAGGAACACTCTTGATCTGTTTGATAAATGGCGTTTCTGCTTGAGCAAAAAAAGATGCCCAGAGCCTCACTCTCAACCAGAATTCCATATGCTTTTCCTTTAGGTAAAGTCCCTAACGTGGTGGCTGTGTGCTTCCCCCACTTAGAAGTGATGAGTTCATGACTTAGGGGGGCAAAGCCAGTGAGGGTAGTGTGCTTGCTGTGCTTGGAGCTTAAAGACAGTTAACCCAGTGGGTGGCCTGGGAGCTGAGGCGGCTCAGAGGTAGGACTTTTCAGCGTATATTATCAAGGGGCTTCAAAACGCTAAATGAGTTTTCTTTAAAAGAGCTGAGAGGTTAGCCAGTTTCAAAACCACTTCATGCTGCAAGTTCACAAGCATGAAAACATAGTCCTTTTCTTGGAAAAGAGGGTAGCAGTTGGATTCAGGGTGGTGGCCTTGGATCCTTGCTTTCACGCTGACACGGGAAGGTTGACATTCTATTATTAACAAGAACATGTCTTCAGAGCCCCAGATCCAGGGGCGGGCTTGGCTTCCGCCTCCAGTGTAGACAGGAAGGATGGCTTTCCATGTGGCTCCCACAACGGCCTGCCGAAATCCAGGCCGTCCCAGGGGGCCAGTGGCTCCGAGCTGTCCCAGGAACACTGAACAAAAGTCCCCACTTTCTTCTGCCCGTAGAGCCGGCCTCTTGACGCCCACACCGTCAGCACATCATTTTATCTTTTTCACAGAACTTGGGAACCGTAAGGGAAACGTGGCCTCAGCCTGTGGTCCCAGAGAGGCACCTGCTCTCGCTCTGCAATGGGGGCGGGACCCCTCCTCCTGTCTGGGGTCTGCCTCCCTCCCTTCCAGACGCCATGGTGGTGGCCTCACTCTCTCTTTTAAGCTCCTTTTCCAAAATCTTCAACCATTCCCTGTACGTTGGCTCTTTCCTGACCTCAAGCAAGTATTGCAAACATCTATAGACTCAAAAGAAGAAATTAGAAACTCGAACTCATTCCCCTGATGGGAACCACATTCCCTCCCGTCCCTGCGCCTGAGTGCTACGCGCACCCCACCCTGGGTTTCAGCGCCCCCACCCGCCCTCTCCAGCGTCTCCTTTCTCCCGATGCACTGAATCTGCTCTCGCCAAAGTCCTGGAGATTCCTCTGCGTATCTGACCCCAGCGGGTGCTTTTAGGCTCATTTTTCTACGCTGCTGGGAACATGTGAACGACTTCCCTACGTTCGACTTTCTTTTGCCTCCCTTGCTAATATGGTCTCCTGACTTTCCAGCCTTATCTGCCACATTCTCCTTGGGCTCCTTTATTGCTTTTTTGGTTTCTGCTCAGTCTTGAGAAGCAGGTTTCCTTAAGCTGTGGCCCCCAGGGTTCTCTTCTGTTCCCACTGCGCACCAGCTCCCGGGCCACCCTGTTTCCCCACAAGGCCACTTGTCCCTCATGTCCCCGCAGGGACTGCTCTCTTCTCTGGGTTCCAGAACTTACTTCTAATTGCCTCTCCTCTCTGATTCCTCAAACACATTCCCAGACCAACCTATTTAACACTGAGTTTATCATCAAGCTCTCTGTCCTCTGAGAAGTCTCCTTGGGTTTCCATCTCCTGGTCTCCCTTGGGGGCCCCACCCACCCTCGCTGCCCAAGGCAGGAGCCTGAGTCGCCAGAAGCTTACCTGGAGCAGGCTTCCCAGCCAGTTGTCCCTTCAGGAGAACTTGCTCATGCAGTGGGTCTCGGACACCCATCAGCTGCCCCACCTCCCTGTCTGCTGGGGTGCAGGGTGAGGCCACACCTCTCCGTGGCTCCCGGCCCCGTCTGTCCCATGCAGGCCTCCTTGCAAGGGCTCCCTTTGCTCCACGACTCGCCATCAGCCCGGCCAGGGTCACTTAGGGCTGCGCTGCACCAACAGGCCCCGTCTTCCCTGTGTCCCGTCACGGAGGTGGGCTCTCCTCACACACACCTGCGCCCTCTCCTTGTCTCTCTGCAGCTCATCGGTGTTCAGCTTACAGACGCCTCTCTCCCGCTGTAGCACAGCAGCCCCCGGACTCTGGCCTGCTCCCCAGCCCCTCGCCCCGCAGAGTGGCCTAGAGATGCACATACCCGTTCCCGCTGCTCCACACTCCTCAGCGAGGTCTGTGAGGCTCTTCCTGTCTTTGCGGCGGGCGCATCGCATCTGGCTTGGTCTCCGAGTGCAGCCTCGCTGCCGCCGTCGTGAGCCTCTCCAGTTACGCGAAAGCCGAGGTTGAGAATTTGCCATTTTGTCTACGAGCTAACTTAGATTATTTGTTTGTTTCCTTATATTTTTAAGTTTAGTTATTTTGAGAGAGAGAGAGAGAGAGAGTCCCAGCAGCCTCTGGGCTCTCAGCGTGCAGCCCAAGTCACGAAATCAAGAGTTGGACGCTCAACCAGACTGAGCCACCCGGGGGCCCCCGTTCCTTTAGAAACACTCCGACGCGCTTCCTCCCGCCCTGCCTCCTGCCCATCCCACCGGGCTGGGTGCTCCTGCGTTGACCTTCTGTAGCACCCTGCGCCTGTCTTTCATTTGTACGGGTTGTCTCTCCCCTGGCACATGGAGCCATTGCTCGTTGACAGGTCGTCACAGAGCCACAGGCCACGTCCTATAAGCACGTGTGAGCTCAGAAGGTCCGTGGCCGTGGTTCCCAGCGGCCACCTGCGCGCAGTGCAGACCTGGCTTAGGAACCATCCTGGTGTGAGTGATGACCTGAACCAATGCGTGCCGCCTACATGGATAACAGGTGGGCAAAGACTCATTTGCCAGAGAGCCAGGAAGGCGGCCGGAACAACAGGGAAAGGAGGCGGCCAAAGTCTCAAGTTCCAGTCCTTGGCCCGTAACAGATCCTGTGGCTGGGCCTTCACCCTGCGGGCCCAGAGGAGGAGGAGAGGCAGAGAGAAACCTCCCTTCTCCCGGTTTTCATGCCTCAGAGACATGGATTCCCTCCCAGAGATGGAGAATAACGCCCTTGGTTGTGATGTGAAGGCACCTGTGACCACCCAACACGCACTGGTGTTCAAGGTCACAGAGTAAAGTGGCCGCTCGGCAGCCTGTGTGTGGTTGATCTGCTTCGTCTTGCACCACATCCACGTCCACGTCGATGGACATGGAGCGCTGCTTGCCCCACGTGCACAAAGGTACAAAGGTTCTGAAGTGAGAGTGGCTTCCCTCCCGTGTGCTCTGGGGAGTGGGGGACGGTGGGGGCCCTGAGGGTTGCGTTTGGAGGGCGTCTGACAGGTCAGGCAAGGTGGGGGGCCCCATAGACAGGACTCTGGGTCCAGGCTGGTTTGTCAGTTGCAGTAAATCAAGTGAAGGTTGCACATAAATACCGTCTTGCTTCTTGCTTTCCCAAGTCCACACCCCCGGCTGCAGCAGCGGACACAAGAGGGGAGATTTCTCTTCCTCTCTGACGGGGCGGAACTCCTTCAGCCGTCAGTCTCCTCCCGGCACGTGAGCTCAGCCACAGAGGCACGTTCTTTATGGGAATTTGCGCCCCTTGCCTGGCTTCTTGAACACATGAGGCGTTGGAAAAATGTTGCTTTTCATTTCTATCATTGTCAGATTAACGCGAAGCTTTCTTTCCCCCAGCAGACTTTTCTGTTTTATTTCTCAGATGCGGGCAAATACACACTGGTGTGCCACATCGCATCCTTCACAGCAAAATAGCCACGAGTCACTTGGGCTCTGAGCTGCAACGGGCCCAGGGACACCCATGGAGCCCCGGGTCCCCCTCATGCTCTCGACAGTGTGGAGGGCGCCTCTGTGTCAGGACACACATGGGGGGGGGGTTGCGACAGCCTTACGGTTGTGATGGGCTCGCAGGGAGGGTGCCACGGAACATTCCGGGCTGTTGAGACAACTGGAGCTTTGTGATCCGTCCTCCAGGGCTGGCCGGGCTCTTCCTCACGCAGCCTGCATAAGGGCTACGGGCTCTGGGGGCCTGTCCAGGCTTCGTGCTTGTCACCTGCTGTTTGCAGAACTCGCGGGGGGTCCGCGCATTGCCGTGTGTGGTGTGTTCACCGCGTGCATCAGCTTTCCCATCCTGCTGGGTGGAAACCAGCCTCTGGGCCCCAGGGCCCTTCGTGAGGACAGGGAGAGAGTCAGCATGTGCCCAGAGCCCCCGCTGAAGTCCAGCCCCTGCCCTGCAACCCGTAGATGCACCCACCACGCCCCTCGGCTCCTCCGGGTGCCGGTGAGCAAGCCTACCGGGTGGGCTGGCTGAGCAGCAGCAGGGCTACATCCCTGCAGAGGGTCTCAGTGCCCCTCATGCTCCTCTGGCCGCCCCCCTGCGCTCTCGGGAGATTTCACGGGAAATGCCTGTCGCTGTGGCAAGAGCCAGGTGAAGCTTGGGAAGGAAAGGAGGCCATCAGAGAAGAGGAGGCTGTGGCGGAGGCTCCCAGAGCGTCTGGAAGGTGGGGAGAGGCTGGGCTAGGGGTGGACTCAGGAGTCGTGCAGAAGCCCCAGCAAGGGAAGGAGGGCAGGAAGCGGGGGAGAAGGGGCGGCGTGGAGAGGGCTTTAGGACGCAGGCCCAGGGTGGTGGAGACCACTAGCTGGGCCTGCCCAGGAGCCTGAGCCGGACTTTGGGGCCAGACGGCCATGGCTGGATGCCGCTGGGTACTTGGGCCAACCTTTCTGCACCTCGGTTTTCCCATCTGTAAAATGTGCAGCATATTCGTTCCCACCTCTCTGGCTTATGGTAGGCGTTAGACGCGGCGATGCCCGAGCGGTGTGCGGCAGGGCCGCCGAGCCGTCGCCCGTCCCTCTGTGTGTCTGCAGGGAGACATCTGAGACGTTTGTCCCCGGGAGGTAATCGCTGTACACGGCTGCCCCCAGGACCCGACAAGCTCCGAAACCAGGCTGTGATTGGAGCTGGGCTGAAATGAGGGGGAAGAAAAGGAAGAAACAGAGACTCGACTCCTCCTTCTTTAGGAAGCCCAGGCTCCCCGGTCCCAGACGCGGGACCCGCCCAGGGAGGTTCCCCCCCGCGGAAGGTGCCCTCAACTTAGTGGCCCTGACGCCTATGAACTAATGTACCCCAAACCTCCCTGCAGCCCAATTTTGGAGCCCTCACGACTGAGCAGAATGTCGGGCCCAGACTCAGCATGAGTAAAGGCTGGGCAGGACACAACTTGTCGGATTGGGGCGCCCGGGACCCCAAGGGAAGTTTCCAAGAGGAAGAGCCTCCACCCTCAGACTGTGTGGCCTCCCTATTCCCTCTGAGGGCCAAACTAAGAACTGAAACACACCGAAATGCACAGCGGCCTGAAGTGCCTTCAGATGATCGTCTCAGGTCAGAGGAGAGTCCCCCGCACCTGTGCCCTTTCTCGTACTGACTTCAAATCTCAGGCACTTGGGGCACCTGGGGGCTCAGTCGGTAAGTGTCCAACTTCAGCTCAGGTCATGATCTCACAGTCCGTGGGCTCGTGACAGCTCAGAGCCTGGAGCTGCATCAGATCCTGCCTCCCTCTCTCCCTGCCCCTCCCCTGCTCATGCTGTCTCTCTCTGTCTCTTTCTCAGAAATAAATAAAACATAAAATTTTTTTACAAATCTCAGGCATCTTCTAGCAGTGCTTAAACTCCCCAACCTTCTAGATGAAACCGGAGACACCTTGCTTGCTCCTTGGACTCCAACCTCAAGTGGACGCTTCAGTGTAAAATGCCCAGCTGTCCCGGCGTCCGGAAAACAGTACAGACTTTGGAGATTTTGTTTTTCTGCTTTTTTCCTTTCCTTGAAGTTTGGTGAAGAGAGAGGACTTTGTTACAATTGAATTCTGAGTTCTCCTCACCTTAGGGTAACCTTAAAGTTATTCAAATGCAGAAAATTAACATAAGTTTGATTAACTTCTAATACACCTGGGGAAAAAAACCCTCAAAAACAAAACCAGAGAGGCCAAGTACAAAAGGCCGGCTTTGAAGGCATCTTCTGAGGCCAGTGAATGTGCCCTTGTCGGATGTGAGTGGAAAGAGAATTTCAAAGAAGTGAGTATTTTCATGGAAAGTGGCCTCACACCACAGCCTCCTGCCCACTCACAGCCTCCAGGGGTTGAGGCACCTGAGCCCCCAGGAGGGAGGGAGGCTGAGCCCTGTGGGGACAGGAGGGAGGCTGAGCCCTGTGGGGACAGGAGGGAGGCTGAGCTGTGTGGGGACAGGACGGAGGTTGAGCTGTGTGGGGACAGGACGGAGGTTGAGCTGTGTGGGGACAGGACGGAGGGAGGCTGAGCTGTGTGGGAACAGGACGGAGGGAGGCTGAGCTGTGTGGGGACAGGACGGAGGCTGAGCTGTGTGGGGACAGGAGGGAAGGCGTCTCTCCTTGTGGATCTCACAGAGGCCGGAAATTTCCAGAAGAGGTGGGACACTGACAGGAAGGAATTAAGAAACTGCCTGTCACCTTTTGCCCCCAAAAAGAAGCATTTACTACTGAAAAGTGGAAGTGTGTGATCTTGGACAGAGGTCTGTCACATAGGTGGACACGTGTGGCTTTAGCTCATACTTACGTGATGCTTTCTAGATTTCTCTGAAGGCCTGAGAACCACAGCCTGAGCAGGGAGCGGAGTGCCCTCCGGCTGGCCGGCTTCCCTGTACGCTCTGGGGCTTGGGGGGGCATCCAAGGGCAGCGGGGATGCAGGAGTGGCTTCCTGAGGGCCCTGCCCCCTCCAGATCTTTCTCTGCTCTCCCGCAGAGCTCATGGAAAAGCACGACAGGCAGGCCCAGCCCGGCCCCACTGAAGGTCTCCAGGGACTTGCAGTGCTGAGCCCAGATGAAAATGCTGGTCCCCTTAAATCAGCACTCTCGGTCCCAGATGGACTCAGAGAGGCCAGGCCGATTGTCTGAGGCAGCACAGCGCTGAAGGGCCAGATCCGGAATGACAAAACAGTCTCCACACTCCTGGCTTCATGTTCTGTCCACGAATTCCATTTCAGCAATTGCACATTTGAGGGATATTTTCGAGGTCATCATGAGCCATGTGTTACGAGGACACCACAGGGGTCGCTAAAGCAGCCACGAGTGTATGAGCTCACGTTCAAGTGTGCAGGTCCCCAGACAGGGCAACTGTCTTCCAAAGCCGCCCCTTCCTCGCCCCTTGGAGCCCAAGCTCCCTTTGACACACGTTGGAGACACTGTGTGCGGTTTCTTCACCGGACGGCTGATGTGTTTGCAGTGAAGACGCTGGGCGTTCTGGGCGGGCCCCACTTCCAGGTCCTGGCCTTCACCTTGAGGAGGTGCCTGCGGCCTTCCCGCGGCCACCTGGGCCCTCCCGTGGGCCCAGTCCAGCCTCCCCTCTGCCTTCTCCCCTCCCACACTTCATCTCCGCCTCCGAGGTGGTTCCCGGAGAAAAGGAGCAGCCATGTCCGCATCCCCACCAACCCCGGGTGCCCCGTCCACACCGCCAGGGTTTGGGCCTGTCTTTCCCTCCCGTCCACACCCGCATCTAGCTCGATCCATGTGCCCTCACACACGTGGGTTGGTATCCCTTCCTGACTACAGTCAGGGACACTGGGGACAGGAGACAGGGCACCGGGGACAGGAGACAGGGACAGTGGAGAGAAGAGTCAAAGACACGGTGGACAGGAGTCAGGGACAACGGGGACAGGAGTGAGGGACATGGGAGACAGGAGACAGGGGCAGCATGGACAGGAGTCAGGGACACCGGTGACAGGAGTCAGGGACAGTGGGGACAGGAGA